>CM040246.1:202244661-202290423 GCA_022545495.1 Chrysanthemum lavandulifolium | reverse complement strand
TTGATAACGCTACACTCGTCGTTCGGGGTCAAAGGAACTTCCTTTTCGTCGAGCAAGTTTTCAACACCTAGGCGTTGAACCTAATCGTTATAGTGTAGTATTAGGGTAAGCCACGAATTCATATCATTCTCTGGGGAATAGGAATGCTAGTGAGAAGTTACTACGCTAAGGTTGGGGTTGAGGAAGATTATTTTTATCTTTTATATTTTTTAGGAAAGGAAAGGTCTGAATCTCGGGGTTTGGATTTGGGGTTGGTATTTCACCGATTACTCTACTTATCTAATTATCTAATCTAAGGTGTATGTAGTCTATGTCTAATTATTGTGTGCTCGTATGATGGTTTAAAGATGTGTTTACTTAGGTTTTATTACTCCTTAATTATCTCCTATTGATGGTTGAATTGTCACGTCCTTATTCTTAATCGCGTTGTGTGTCTAAAGTCGTAGGGTATCGTTTTCCCTAACTCTTTGAACTTACCAAAGGGTCTCGTTTACAAAACCTCTAGGAATTATAAACTCTAACTCTAAGGCACTCTTTGGATGGTTTAGCCTACAACCGCTCTAAGTGTTATAGTCTAAGGTTCACAAAGATCAATCAAGCATTAATTACACAACGAATGACCTATCGCATTACTAGATCATTAACAATTAAGATAAGAGACAACCAATCAATATTCAATAATTAAGTTTCATATTCCTAAGCAAACACACAAGTAAATTAGCGGACATGGAGAACATGCAAGCATACATACAAATAATTGAAGACATAATTGAATTAATGAAGTAAAACACTTATCATGTTGTATAATAGGGTTTGGAACCTAAAATCATACAAGACTGACCTTTTCGATTTAGTTTTTACTCCAAAAGACTACACTCTAAAGCGAAAAATTCGGATTCTATATATAAGATTACAATCGCGACGGCGTCACCTTATGATTTG
The DNA here is from genome assembly GCA_022545495.1 of Chrysanthemum lavandulifolium. NCBI lineage: Eukaryota > Viridiplantae > Streptophyta > Magnoliopsida > Asterales > Asteraceae > Chrysanthemum > Chrysanthemum lavandulifolium. The sequence continues at coordinate 202,289,481 of CM040246.1, read as the reverse complement.
TGGCCGTCTGGTCGCCGTCATTAGGGTTTCGTCTTGGCCACGTCTTGCGGCGGCGTCACCTTGTGCTTGTGACGCCGTCCTCTTGATCTCTGCTGCATGCGGATCAAATCTAGGCCGTCACGAGTTGTGACGACCTACTCTTTTAAAGCGACACCGTCACTTGAAAATAAGCAATTTGGCTCTTGTCCGTCGTAGAAGTGCTCCGACGGCGTCATGATGAAGCGATGGCGCCGTCCCCTTGTATTCAAAGAGCTTGAGTGTCTCGATTCTTGACTTTGGCCATTTTCTTCGTATATCCGCGCATTTTCATCCAAATAAGTGCCATTCCGAGAATTTGCCTTCAAGAGACCTAAAAGTGAAAAGGCGATATTAAGTAATAACGGATACAAAAGTGATCAAATAAGGGCTTAAACGACCCTCAAAAAGGTACATTTTAAAACCTTATCAGCACTATATTGGGAAAGGGATTTTCACAAGGAACTCGGTCTCATGAAAACCGTTTTCGAGAAAACAGAAACATCGATTTCAAATACTAAACGTAAAGAGAAATTGTTGAGAAAAGATGTTGATCGACTCTTGGAAGATGTTATCGGTGATATCAATAATCTTGTTTTATTACAATCATTGCATATGCATATGATCATATCTCTGCTTGATTTTGTTGATTACATTGATATTGTTTAGAATCGATAATGTGCATCGATCGAATCTTTAAAAGTTGAAAATGAACGATTGATAAATGAACTTTCAAATTCAAAATGTCGTCTTCAATGGTGTCAAAAAGATTGTCAAAATCGTGAACTTGCTTTGCAAAACAAAATCCACCAGTTGAAATCGAAAACGTTTAATCCTAAAATTGAACAACTGGATGATCTTAACGTGTCTTTGAAATGTCAAATCTCAACATATGAACAAGAACTTGCAAAAGTTAAACATGAATATGGTGTCATATTTGATTTACTCAAACAGACTCGAAATGAAGCATCAAACGAACTTGATTATTATCTTGCACACACTAAAGAAGTCATGAATTTTTCGAAATCTTCGTTCGAAAATCAAGATTTGGTGCACACTATCATTAAGCTAAGGAAATGTTAGGAAAGTATGAACAAGTTCAGCCTAGCATCATTAAGAAAATTGCACTGTAACACTTAGCAAAAGTGAACCCAGTTGCCTCTTGACAAAACACAAGATACTAATGTGCTTCCCCTCTTGAAGCAGAATAGTTGCCTCTTTTCCAAGCGTCCGCACTTCACGACCTCGAGCAATACAAGGAAGAATAGGAAGTTGCGCCTAAGAAAAGATCAATAAAGAATGTTGAAGTAGAAGAACACCCTAGGACTTTGAATAAGACTCAAGTTGCACCCACTTTAGATATTGCGTCGACAAATGTAATGGAAAAAGTGTTGTAACAAATGCTAAACCTTTAAGTACTTTTGATATTCATCCGATGCTTCTTATGTTATTTGTCGTAAAGTATGCTTTCGATTATCATGACAAATGTGTTGCTAGAGCTATCTTGTCTCGTTTAAGGAATCCTAAGAATCGAATACCTCTAAGCCCACTAATGCTTCTAAGTCAGCTTGGTAAACCACCTCCTTAGATTCTAAGAAGCATTGATGTCCCCAGTAGTTTCGATATCACCTCCAAGGAATGTAGTACCACCTAGTGCATTCACTAAGACTAAAGCTAAGACTAGTTGGAGATGGCGAAATGGATACATAATACACTAGGATTTAAATGGATGCCTAAAGTCATTGATGTGTGTATTTCTACTATAAGCGCTTGGAACCCTCTAACACTTCGGGTTCCACATCTACTTCTATTCCATACGTGTCGTTTGTGTGTAATGCGGTGATACAAATCATCCTTTGGATTGTTGATAGCGGATGTTCCCGACACATGACATGCAATCTTAAACTGTTATCAAACTTTATTGCAAAGTTCATTGGCCTTTGTCAGTTCGGGAATGATCACTTGCGACTATCATGGGCTACGGAGATTATATCAATGGCAATATCGAAATTAGCGGGGTTTATTATGTGGAAGGCCTCGGTCACAATCTTTTTCGATCGGTCAATTACGTGATGGAGATTTGGAAGTTGCTTTTCGGGAGAAAACTTGTTTCATTCGTGATCTACAAGGAAGCGATCTAATGTCGGCTCTCGCAATTCTAGTCTATACACAATCTCAATGCAAGACATGGTTGCTTCATCTCCCATCTGTCTACTTTCAAAGGCAACATCAACAAAATCACGGCTATGGCACCGTCGTCTCTCACATTTAAACTTTCAAACCATCACCAACCTTGCTCGACACAAACTTGTTGAAGGTCTCCGAGATTCCGATATTCCAAAGATCACCTATGCTCGACGTGAACAAGGGAAAAGCACTCGTGCTCATTTTCCTTCAAAGGTGGAACACAACTCTCAACATGTGATTCATCTTCTTCACATGGATTTGTGTGGCCCGATCGGCGTGCAAACGATTAATGGCAAACGCTACATCTTGGTAATTGTCGATGACTACTCACGATGGACTTGGGTCTCTGTCTTCCAAGTAAAGATCAAGCTCCACGATGATCATCACCTTTCGCGAAAATTCAAGTTCGACTCCGGAACACCGTCCGCCAAATCGAATCGACAAAGGAACTGAATTTGTGAACCAAACTCTTCGAGAATTTTATGAGAAAGTGGGAATTGAGCATCGGACATCTATTGCACGTACACGAACAAAGCGGAGTTGTTGAAAGACGAAACCGAGCGTTAGTGGGCTGCAAGAACAATGTTAATCAATGTTAAACTTCCAGTTACTTGTGGGTAGAAGTTGTTTCAGCGCATGCTATACTCAAAATCGTTCAATGATTACTAAGCCACAACAAAACACCTTTTGAGCTTATCCATAACCATAAACCGAATCTCAAACACTTTCATGTATTTGGATCCCTTTGCTATTCGAATAATGATCGTGATGACTTTGGTAAGCTCAAAGCCGAGCGACATTAGAGTATTTATAGGATATTGTGAAAATTCTAAGGGTTTCGGATCGGAATCATCGTACAAAGCGAGTTATGGAAGCGATTCATGCTAATTTTGATGAACTTACACAAATGGCTTCGAGCATATGACTTAGAACCCGGTCACAACCGTTTAAACTTCCTCAAACCCCATCATCGGTGAACTAAGCCCCGACTTACTCGTCAACAAATGGAAACGCTATTTGCTCCGTTGTTTAGTGATGACATTGATGAGCGATGCTCGGTGTATCATTTGTTTCATTGCTCAACCCGATCATACTCTTATACGATACACTGCTACCAAATCTTGTTGAAGAAGCACCACCGGTTGAATCTACAACAACGATTGAACAAACTGCTTCAAACGCTGAACCGGTGCGATGTTCTTAATGAAGTACCTCAACTGCAGTTTTGATCCAAATCGTTCTTTAACCCATTTGCCAATGAAAGCTACTTTTTGATGTCACGGAATCATCAACAAACCATTTGAATCCTCAAAATCGCACAATGTATACCAACATCAACCCTCAACACATCGTTGGACAAAAGACCATCCTCTTGAGAACATTATTGGCAACCCAAATCAACTAGTCGTTACAAGACAACGTCTTCACACAAATGGTGAACATTGCATTTATGTACTCACATGCCCGCTATCTGAGCCTAAAACATTAAAGACGCAATGACAAAAGACAAGCTGGATTGAATCCATGCAAGAAGAACTCAACCAATTCAAACGTCTTGAAGTATGGGGCTGGTTGAAAGACCAGCGGGTCTACGTCATTGGTCTCAAATGGTTGGAAGAACAAATTGGATCTTTGAAGGGCATGTCGAGAAAAAGTCACGTCAGGTGGCTAAGGGTTATAAACGGGAAGAGGTATTGACTTTGAAGAATCATTTGCTCCGGTTGCTCGTCTTGAGGTTGTTCGGATTTTTCTCGCGTTCGCTCATATGAACATAACGGTCTTTCAAATGGACGTCAAAGCGCTTTTACGAATGGACAACCGAATGAAACAGTTTATGTCACCACCGAAGGATTCGTTGATCCCAATTCCCGAACCATGTCTACAAACCGAACAAAGCTCGTATGGTCTCAAACAAGCTCCTCGGCGTGATACGATAAGTTATTATCCTTCCTCATTGCCAATAAATTCACCAAAGGTTGGTCGATCCACACTTTTCATACAATATCACGGGCTCACATCTTAATAGTTCAAATCTATGGATGACATCATTTTGGGTCAACACATTTAAAATACTCAAATGCTTTTGCAAAATTAATGACAAAACATTTTGAAATGTCAATGATGGGTGAACTCACATTCTTTCTAGGAATGCAAGTTCATCAATCACCCATGGTATTTTCTTGAGTCGGTCAAATATGCCCTTGAACTGTTAAACAAATTTGGAATGCAAACTGTGACACCTATGCCACACCAATGGCTCATACCAAGCTAGAGCGATTTACATGAGAAATTGGTGGACCCTACCAAATACCGTAGTATTGTTGGGTCTCTCATGTATCTAACGACTAGCGAGGCACGATATTGTTTTGTTGTATATCTTTGCTCCCGTTATCGATCGAGACCAACTAAAACCCACCTCTCGAGGCTAAAAGAATCCTCCGTTATATCAAGGAACCATTAACTTAGGGATCGGTATCGAAGGATTACGGTTTTGAACTAATAGCCTTTTCGCGACGATCACAGGATGCTTAGATTCACGGAAAAGTACTTGGGAGCATTACAATTTCTTGGTAATAAAGCGGTGTCATGGCAATCGAAGCGAGGATTGTACATCGCTCTCTCGCGTGAGCGAATATGTAGCCATGTCGGTGTTGTGCTCAAGTCATTTGGATGAGAACACAACTCAAAGACTATGGTTATGTGTTTGACAAAATCCCGATGTCTGCGACAATCGAGTGCTATTGCGATCTCGTGCAACTCGGTTCAACATTGAAATCAAAGCACATCGATCTTGATATCATTTCATCAAGGACCACGTGGAGCAGTCTTGTTGAATTATACTTTGTGGTACGAATACCAATTGGCGAGATCTTCTCACCAAAGCCTTAGCTCCTGCTAGGTTTAATGAGTTGGTCCACCGGTTGGTAGCGGTGTTTGACTCAAGAGAACTGGATGAACTCTTAAAACATTCTTAAAAAACCAGTCAAACACCAAAACCTCTTTTGTAAATATTTTTCAAAAACAAAATACAAAATTATAAAATCAGTTAAAACAACAAAAATATTCTTCTATCTATGTTTCTTTTAACATGGCAAGTACAAATCTTCCTTCAACACTCAAATCTTTCAAAATTCAATATTTTTTTTCGATCAAGTGTTGAGGGGGAGAAAGTAAATATTTTCTCAGTTTCATAAATCCTTGTACTTGCATGTTATCTTATCCCGGTTGTTTCTTTAATAATGGTGGTCACATTTTTGGTTCTCTGACACTCCTCGGACTAAAATTTATAAACTTTCATTATTTCATTAAGTCGAGGGGGAGTGTCGTCAAAATTCTTTCCAAAAATCATTCGTTTGGTATCCAAAAATGGAAGTTAAAGGCATTGGATGTAAATGGTAAAGGTGGAGGGACTAATATTATCAAAAAGCTCAAAGTTATTTTTCTTAAAACTTCCACCAACCTCATTTATTTCACTTCATTTATTATCTTACCAACCTAATCCTACGCGTAAAAATCAATCTCTCAATCCACTTGCTTGATCTTCATTCTGTAAGTCGTTTCATAATCTAAACGTGTTTGTAAACAAAGGTTTTGATTTATATTAAAAACTAACGGTTAGATTTTCACTTATGAACGATTTGGTGTTCTACGCATAAACGTATGAACACCTAATCAAGTGTGGGTGTTTGCGGTGAAAAAGATAGTGTCAAAACGTTTATATAACATCATTGAAACTATTTTGATCATAAAAACACACCCAGATACACGAATTGAGTGATATTGTGAATTAGGGTTTATGCTTGAAATTGGGTATTTTCAAATGAGAACGTTTTTGGTTAAAAAGATAGTTGAGTGATATTTTTCTTATGGTGAATTGATGCTATCTAGGCTCAGAACCAACCCAGAAACACTAATTGATCTTTAATTAGAAACTAGGGTTTAAGGTCATACGCATTTGGGTATTTTTGATTCACTTAAATTCTGATGTTAAAACTTGGAAAGAACTACTCATGAGGCTTCTTAGACCTCCCAGAATCATTTTGGTGCAATTTCTATCGCTAGATTACTTACTCGTAAAAATTGAACCTTTGGGTTTAGGTTTACGCATAAGTGTTCTTACGCGTAACTGTTATATGTGTGTTCATAATATGATCTGATGGTGATTGAATGAAGATGTTAATGATTGTGTTATGACGAATTTATTTCAGGTCTTCTACGTTTGAAAATTCAGAATCAAGGTTTCTAGCAAACTACGCATAAGGATCACCTCACGCGTAGAATGGTATGCGTAAGAGCAATCTTACGCGTAACTATTACGCGTAAGGTTCTACATAAGGGACTACGCGTATCCTGTGAAGGATATGCGTAAACAGTGACCTCTACGCATAAAGTTGACTCTTATGAGTAAGCCTTACGTGTAAGGTTTATATACGCTTACGCGTAAGCTCTACGCATAAGGTCCCCTTTTCCTACGTGTAATATTTCTTGCGCGTAAGTCAAGAACCTACGCATAAACTTGCGTTTACGCGTATATCACTCCTGTTTACACATAAGCTTGCCATTTCTACGCCTAAGCCTTGTTTAACCTTAATTATGAATTGTTACGCGTGCAAACTTGTAAATAAATAAATCATAACGCCACGAAACCAATAATGTCACTATAAGCTTAAATGTTTAACAAGTTTTGAAAAACAAGTGAAAACATGGACTTTAAACTTAAAGTTAATCAACTCATGAAACTTATCACGACGTCATTGGACTATTGAACAAACACGTGACATTGGACTCGTAACAATCATCGACATATCACATTCAATAATTAGACAATAAAACCATCTGTTGACTAATATAATGTCTTTCGATATGTTGGTTCTTTTGGCTAAATATCTTTCAGATCACGACATGGAAGCTCAAATGCAGAATGTGGATGCACCAAATGTTCTCACCGTTGCTGATAACTTCCCAAATGGTTATCCGATGAAGATAGGAAAGAACAACCTTCGTGTTGACTTTGATACCCTCACATGCTCAGAGTCTTCTTGCTTGATAGCGATGGACATTCGAAGAATCATTCTTATCGAATATGCTCACCAACTCGCCACAGTTCCGGAGATCTACATTCAGCAATTCGGCACACAATGAAGCGGATCAAAGGGCAAAATGTTGTGACTGCGACTCTCGATCACAAGCAAGTCACCATCACACCAACGGACTTGGGCTATTCTCCTCATTCGTCATTGAACCAGCCGAGGTACAACGCTACACCTTACGAAGAGGTCGTTCGCAATTCATGATCGACATCGGTTATGACGAAGCTCTGGGGTAATCACCAAACACTCTTACGTTGACACGAAGAATATCCCTCGATACGGAGAACCCTCTTCATCATCATCACAAAATCATTTTCGGGCGGGATAGTGGTTATGAGCACCCAAGCTCATGGAACTCTGATTTTGGGCTTTAGTCAACATGAAACATATCGAAATTGAAGCTCGATATGGGATGACATGATGTCTTTCCTCAAAGCGAGGCACCAAGATCCCATACATCGGATACACAAAGCTGGCGATCGAGAGAGCTCTTGGGTTAAATCCGATATTCCCTTGCCACTCGGCGACCCAAACAATCACTCCATGTTGTATGAACCTACTCTAACGATCGGTTAAGGAATCAACAACAAAGAAACAAGGTGTTGTGTTGCCGGATCACCTTCTCTCGATGAAATCAAACGACTTTACTCATACAAAAGGTATCGGTAGCGGTTGATGAAGGCAAAGTTGGTTTTCTCGATGACAAGTCTTACGGCACACCTACTAGGAAAACCGGAGAGGCGGTCGGGAAGTGTTGCAAGCACTAAGAGTCAAAGAAAGTTCCCTAGAGAAACCTCTACTCAAAGGAAAGTTCCTCTAAGGAAGGCTGTTCCTATTCCAATTCCCAAGTCCGAGCCACAGAAAGCTAGTGGATGAAAGCTCGATGAAACCGAATCGAGACGAGGAGGTCACCTACTCAAAGCGCAAGCGATGTCACTCCAACAGTGGCTAAACCTCCCGGTCAAAAAGGCGACCAAGGCAAAGGAAGACTATAGTAATTAAGCATGAAGAAGAAAGCTCGGATGAAGAGCCCTTTGAAGCCCGACTACGGGAAGAAGTTTAAAATCATTAGACTCCAACACAAAGCAAAAGAGTTTGAACAAGAACAAATCGTGGCCGGAGGGTCAGTGGTGGTGTCAATCTACACCAATTCACGATGCGGTTAATCAACCCGATAAGGAATTGGTGCCACCACTCTTGAGCAACAACAAAAGCGCTGGAGGATTCTATTGATTATGACATTGAGGGACCAGAAACAAAGAAGTCTGAGAAAGAAAAAGCTGATGAGCAAGCTCGGATTCAGGCTGAAGAAAAGACTAAATCTGGATAAGATGACGAAGTAAACTATGATGATTATCTTCTCAACAGTGCAACTCATTCCAAGGAGAAAACTTCTGAACCTCCTAAGGACCCTGAACCTCCTCATGACTCTTCATCATCAGATTCATCCTTTCACTCTTCACCACCACCATCCAGAAGATCAACCAAATCCACATCCAAATCTTTAAAGAAGCCAACGGACTCTTGGATTTCTCGGGAAAAGACAAGGATCGTTAAAGGCGTCAGCGGTCGGGAAGAAAGGCGTGCTTAACTGACAAAAGTGAATTTCTCATTGACGAGTTGATATCTTCATGAGCGAGAATGACAAGATGTCGGTGAAGAGAGTACATCCGAAGTTCATGCAACGTGATCCTCGAGGGAAATGAGCGAGATGATCAAAGGTTACACTCACAAGTTCCTTATTGACATCGTTCGTGGTATGACAAGAGAAATGTACACCAAACAACTCTATCCGAATCTATTGCATTTGGCCAAGCAAACTATGAGATCAACACCTATGCAAGTAAACATCAATCCAGTTGATCCCATAATATTCTCGGATCTTGAATTGGTTTCGGTGGTATCTCAAATGTCGAAGCGATCGCAACTTTTACTTCTTACAAAGGTAAATTGTTTGAAGCATTCTTTGGAATACCAACTCAAATCGGCATGCGAGAAGAAGCTCAAAGGCCTAAGCGTCCAGAGGCGATGAAGACAAGGATAAGGATAAAGATAACGAACCCAAACGTTCAAAGAAGGCGGTGAACCATCATCTATGCCACCACCACCCGAAGGACTTCACCACCAAGGCGATGTCCTCCTCGCTCTTCTCTGACAAACCTCGGGACTACGAGTTACCACCCAGGCCGAAAACCGGTGATCACTTGAGTATACTAGTGGTGACGATGAGGAAGTCCTTGAGCCCCAACAACAACCCACCTCTCCCGACCACGGCTAAGAAACCGAATCCTCCTCTAAGCCAAAGAAAAGAAGAAGAAGATGCCAAAGGCGATGTCGTTATCATGGCTAGATGAGGATGACACCTTGAATTTGATTGGTTCTCTAATCTTGTTGATTCTACTCCCTACCCACGGAAGGTCAAGATGCGATAGAAGGTCGAACATTGGAGCATGCTAAAATACTTCAAGAAAAGTTTGGGTGAAGAAGATGGCGAAATCGAGTTGAAACGAATCAAGAATGAAGCCTTTCAACTACTCAAAGACAACTCGGAAAGTGCTATTGAAGTTGAGTATCACCTTGAAAACATAGCACGAGCCATGTCTAACAACATTGATTGGCTCAACCACAAGCAAACATCGACTTCTCGGAAGAGACAAAGCTCCATACTACACCGATGGTCTAAACCTCTACCAACGATTGGCCAACGGATCAACCTCGATTCCATTTCAATACTTCTTCAACAATGATTTGGAATTCCTTACACGGTAGCGATGGTTCAAGAAAATCGCTACATCATTACACTTCCGTTCCGTGACCATATATTTCAAGCGCATAGCCATCGAAGAAAAGGCTACTCACATGTTTTCTAACGGTGTGGAGCGATGACATCGATGCATTGTGCGGGATTCACTATTGGCGAGCCGACGAATCTACTACAAAAGCTGCCGGGTTCGAAAGTCTCAACATGAAGTGCGATTACTAAAGGAATCGTTGCTATTAAGCATGTCACTCTTTCGTCTAAATGGGATTACACCTTTCTCAAGACCATCGTGGTCAAAAGACAAGACGAAAGGGACTATGAATTATGTGAAGCGGACTTTCAGAACTTGTCTCTCAACGACATTGAAGATCTGTATCTTGCAAAAGTACAGGGACGAATGAGACAATTCTCAACTGAAATTCAACGTGAATACATCAAGTCCTTACTTATCTTCATTAGAATCATAGTGATCCACGAACGTGTAGAAGATTTACAACTTGTTGTTGAATCTATCGGACCGTGTCAACTTCACGGACCTCGACTAGAACTTCACGACATCAACCGGCTTCCACATACACCCTCATCGACAAACCATTCGGCGTAGTTTACCATAGTGAACTACAACGAAGCTGCTTGATGGCGTGTCAAGATCTTCACAAGTTTGGGGATCACACATTGAAGAAGGTTAGGGATGGCTTGGCTTATAGGTTGAAGGCGATATATGAAGGCATTGGGTCTCAGCGATGGAACTCTCAAGAAAGATGGGATGTGCGAGGATCATCACGAGATTGATGAAAGGTTGTCTGAAGGGACCGATTCGAAACACGGAGAGCTTTGTAGGTGGTCGTCGAGTTTCTCTCACCGGCTATCAGCATACGATCGCATTCTGGAAAGATTGATGGACTTCGGTACCCTTAAAGCGCTTCTATTTCATATTATTTTGGATGTGTGATTTTAATTGACTATGGCTTGTGCACACATCACGATGTACAACCCGTTCTTGTAATGAAAGGACCCCGTGGTGCGCTTGATGCCACAATCCTTATAAAAGGAGCAAAGCTTCTTACTTTTGAGTAAAACCTTTCACTTTTAAAGGTTTTGCTCAAAAGAACAAGTACTTCCCCTTACGTTTTCAAAACCTCAAAAGTTAGTATTACTTATTGAGGGGGAGTATTTGATTAAAATTTGTTCACAAAATTGTTCTTCGTGATAATCTTCCCACAAAACTCGAAATGATCATATTTATTATCAAAATGTTATCAAAAATAACATTTATATGCCATTTTTGAGGGGGAGAAAATTATTGTGATAAGAAATATGTTGATTTGCTATTAAATCGTCGTGTGAAAAGACTTAACCCATGAATTGACGAATCGAGCAGTCATACATTGAAAAGATTTGTCTTTCAAAGACTTATCCAAGTAAATTGTACCTATTAGAAACTCTTGATAGACATGAACTTTGTGGGTTTGACAACCTTTCGAGGTTTGTCCACACCTTCAAGGTAGTTATTAGAGCTAGTTGTCACCTAAAAGTCGACAATGTAACTCTTTAACTATGCAACGTAACCGTGTCCCTGGGAATTGTCTATCTTTAGTCGATCAATTCAAAAGTGCGCACTCTTCTCTCACCATGCGATTTGTCTAAACACTTAAGCACGTGTGGAGGGAGTATTTACGCAAATGATCAAACTCTTCTGGTGGTACAAAATGTTTTCAATCATAACCACTTTGAGAGATTTTCAAGAAAATGGTTTTATGGCAACATAGGTTAGTCATGGGTTATAAGGTGACTAAGGTTAGGAATAACCGTCCTATGATCCGCTTGAGTCGGAGGATCTACCAAGGACATCACAAATAGTTAGTACTTAGAAGTCCTTGGTATGATTATAAAAAGGAGAAAATGAGAATCGGAGAAAGAAGAGTTGAAGAATTAAAAGAAAAGCAAAGAAAAGGGTAAAAGAAATAGCCCTCAGTTATTCAACTTAGAGGCGGACACGGGTTCAATTCATATGCTCTTGGTCGTCACTAGTTGACACCGGTATTGAAGATTAAAATTAGTCATAGACCCGGTGGCGCATGCACTAAACCTTCTTAGCCACTCAAGTTTCTTCCTACGAAGCTTGTTTCATTCTCACGGGAACCCTACGTAAACTATCGGCTTCTCTTAGAGATTCTTTGGTATTGAAGAAGGAGACCCTCTCCTAGTCTCCGCTCGGAAAACCAAAGTGCACTATTGAGTCTAGAGCCACGAGATTCATCAAAAGATCTCATAGGTACACTTGACATTTCATCACTTGTTGTTCAACAATAAGAACAACGATGATGCGTTATCGAGTCCTACAGATCCAAGCAATCGATCGAGAACATTTATGAGAGGTTCACATATGTGATCCTCGGTGATTGAATGGAAACTCGCTGCGGTCAACATCAAACGACGACGGCGGTCACTTACTGTAACTCCCATGGATTACGCTTAGTGTGTCTCAAATGATCTCTGATCGTGAGGTGATGCTTGGTGTACCTCGACTCATCCGACTGTAGGTGTACTTGGTGCATCGTGTTATCTCACTTGTGGGACTCGGTTCGGGAATGGCCTTTGTGAAATTATAGGCGTGTTTTCACACTATGTTGTTAACACCTCGAAATTCAAACTTGTAAGTAGGAATCCGCTTATTACTAACCGTGTGTATGTTTTCTTCTTATGGAAGCTGGAGCGGATGATCGTGCAGATTCTTCACTGCTCATACCAACATCATCACTAATGCAAGTTCTCTCAAAGGCAACACAAAAGTCGAGAATGATTCTCGTCAAATCAATGAATCTACAAAGTTTAAAGACTAAGACAACTTCATCGATCGTAATCCAGCGTTAAAGAGCTTGTGAGCATGTTGAAGAAAGAGGTGGAACCTTTGGAGCAACGGTGACACGATGTAGACAACAACAACATACTATCACTACCATCACAAAGAACTAAGATCAAAGAACAAAGAAAATGATGACGTCAATGCGAACTTTTCAAAAACAATTTTTCTACTGGGGAGATTGTTCGAATCAAGGCAATTCTTCTCACAAGAAAGAAGAATGTCGAAACGTCAAAGCTACTATTACATCAACACCTTCACCGTTCACATCATCAATCACTAACACTTAGGGAGATTGTTGGAATCACTCTAAACTAGAATTCAAGTGTTAGTAATTAATATGTAATAGTTAGCTTAATTAGGCCTTTATGTTTGTTATTAAGCTAAGGCTTATGTAGAAGGCCCATAAGCCTTGGCCCAAGTCCAATAAGGAAAGGAAGGGACTAGGAGTGTTGCCCTAGCCCCCTCTCCTATAAATACCTTTGTAATACCCTCACTTGAGGGTTGGTTGTTCAATTACTTTCATTCTCTACGCATAACCTTTCCTTATATCTATACGTGTGTGTTTGTAGTTGTTCATCCGATCTCTTCTTTCTTATTTCTTCATATTGATGCTTGTGTTACTAATATGGTGACCTAACATAATCATAAAATAAGATTCGTACAAGGAAAATTCTTTAATATTGCAATTTAGATTTTGCAAAAAGTTCGAATTACCCTTACTATATAAGTCACTTTCATGATTAAAACATGAAATAAGATTCGTACAAGGAAAATTCTTTAAATTACAATTTAGATTTTGCAAAAAGTTCGAATTACCCTTACTATATAAGTCACTTTCATGATTAAAACATGAAAAATCTCTCCAAAGATTGATGATTTATAAAAGGTAATAAATTAAAACTAATACTAAATCATTTGAGTAAAAAGGAATAAACATGGGTTTGCCCTGATAATGATGCAAAATACATGAAAACTCGGACGCTATGTAGTAAAAGAAATATTTGTGTATAAAAATAATCACCAATTTCCCATTTTTACTTTGTATTATAGTGGTTTTAAAGTGTTGTTTACATACGTGATTTCAACATAGGTAAAATTTTATTTATATTTATATTTATATATGTTATAATCCATGTATAAACGGGGTTTTAGTATAAAAGTTAATTAATTTTCCTAAAAATATCCTAATGATTGTTCCATTTAAAAAACTGAAGTTCATGTCTCACATTTTTATTTGCATATACAACAACAACAACCACAACCACAACCACAACAACAATAATAATAATAAAATTTGTTTTTTTTTTCAATAAAAAGTTTGAACTATATATGGTATTTGTTAAATTTACTTAAAAAATATAGAAATTGAGAATTTTACACTAAACTAAATAAAATCAAACTTAAATTTAGCCTCATCTTAAAATTTATCGACTTGATTGAAAATTCTTCTATCTAGTCAGAATATAACGCTATGTTACACTTAAGTTACATTTAGTTTCTTATATGTGTAATGACATGTGATTCAGGTCACTCTAAATTCTTAGCTAAAACTATCTTATTAAAAATTTTACACATTTATATAACATGAAAAATACTAATTTTAATATTCAAATTTTGATTCACATCAAGACATTTTTAGTTAAAATTTATAATTTAATTTTCTTTTATAACTGTCAAAAATATGTTACAACAAAAGAATTATAAATAAGTATATATTATATTTAAATTACTTAACTAGAAAGTATTAATTGAGTTTTTAATAACTTTTTGATATGGGTATTTTGATTATTATTATTATTATTATTATTATTATTATTATTATTATTATTATTTATAAATAAACATCACTTTATTATAAACTCAAAGATTTACAAATAATTTGTAATTCCTATAATACCCTTCCATCATTTTTGTTATTTACACTAGTTACAACAACCAACATGATCTTTTAGTTATTTACATAAATGGCACATTCGGTTTAGACCATTGATCAAACGAATCTAATGGTGTACATGAGTTCTCATGATTCTCCCAGGTTAAAGTAGGTTACGAAATAAAGTTTCACTATATATATATATATATATATATATATATATATATATATATATATTTCTATCATATTTCATTTATATCAGTATACAAAAGCTTTGTACATAATAAATAAAGTTAAGAAACTACCCATACATGTTATACCCTAAATAAAAAGTTTCTCTCTGGAAATAATAATAATAATAATAATAATAATAACTTACGCCTTATTTGTAGGCTAGATTCAAGTGTTAGGTTTCTAATCCACGCGGATTTTTTTGTTCGAACCAAGCTTATGTTGTGTTGAGTCACACATACAAGAGTATAAGTCACGCCTAGATTTGTAATGAGGATGAGTTACTGTGTTGGTTTGTCAAGAGATTATACACCACTCTTGTTTTGATTCTACGCTTCTTGGTTTTGAACGTATGCCGGTTACATTTAATTGTACGCCACTTCTACATTCAAGCACGCCGGGTATTTACAAATGTACGTGAATTTTTTGGGTTTGAGTAGTTTTGTACACCACTCTTGTATTTACACTCAAGTATGCAGGGTATCCTAGAGTTGTTCGGTATTTTCAAAGTACGTTGGGTCGTTTTGTACGCTGGGATTGAATTTTACGCCAACACTTTTGCTCGTTTGGTTCCTACATGCTCGGGAACCAGAACAAAAGAAGGAGATAGGATCCAACTGCACGCCCTAAAGGAAACAATAGTACGCTTGGTTCTTGAAAATTTACACTGAAAACAAAATACGCTTGTTTTAAGTTTAAGTTGCGTTGATTCATTTGAATTCAATACACTTGGTTTTCTGTTGTGGTTTATGTGCTATGCTAGTTTTTGAGTTGGAGTAATTCTAGGTTCGAAAATTACATTGGTTTGGAAAAACTTGTACGCCGCTTATTGGTAAACTACACCAACTATATCTATTTCACTGGTTTGGATCATTTCTATGCTGGTTTGGATTGTTTCAATGCTGGTTTGGGGTTTAAGTTTCTTGGTTTAAGTTGTACACTGGTATTTGGATTGGAAAAGTGTTGTATTCTTGAGCCACACTTGAGATAGGCCATTGTTTGATTTAGAACACCACTTTGAAGTCATACACTTGAGGAGGATTAAGTCATGTTATAAGGCTTGTGATATGTTGGCTTGTTTTATCAAATGGGCCAGATTGTTTTGAGTTGAATAGTTGTGGGCTGTATTTTATCATGTTTTTAGCAAAGTTAAATTAATTGTGGGCTAGTTCGAATTCATGGGTTGTTAATTGTGTTTTGAATCAAGTAAAGTGCACTTGTATTGGGTTATTCGTTGGATTTATGGTTACAAAGAATAAATGCTATAGTAAAATCCTTTGTACCCGATTACAAAGTTTGTAAGCCGAATGTTCTTTTTTTCACGTTTCAGCTTTGGTTATTCATGGATTATCACTTTGCTTTCAGTTGGGTATTTATTAAGTACATTTTTTTAAAGATGAGGAAACATCTAGCAAGTATATCTCATATTCGAATAGTATATTTTACGAAGATTTTCGTGAATTACACAAGCAGTATCATCGTCTTGTAGATGCAGCTTCACAAGAATTGTAACAACCAGATAATTCCATATAAGGTTCACATGCATCATTTCTAATAAGCAAGCTTCTGATTGCATTACACAACAAATGTGAGGATTAACTTACTGCATAGCTCCATATGCAATGTGCTAGCAATGCGAGTGATGTAAAGAAAGAGCTTCATAAGCTCAAGGAACAACTCGACACGTTTCTTATGTCATATGATTATAGTTACATATTTTGAGTGTATTTCTATGATTTCATGAGTGAAGACTTTCACAGATAGATTTATATCAAGAATGAATAATTTTGAGAAGATCATTGATTCGGAAAACAATTTTAAGCATTTCACCACGCAAGCCACCTTTTCCATAAAACCATTTTATCACTCGGCGTTGTTCCAAATCTTTAATAGCGATAAGTCAAGCTTAAACTATCGAAATATCAGACTTCCCTATTATTAAGGTTGTCTGTTGGAGACATTCTTATCCTACATTTGACATTACCCTACTCTGTCAACCTTAACACTGAGGTGAGTCATAGCCCTACTCTTACTCTTTAATACTTGTTTTAAACTCTTTGGGGGAGATACATGTTTAAACTATTTGCTTATGCTTATACAAGTACTCAAAAAAATTTACTCATATGCTACGCTATACTTTTATACTCTTAAACATGATGTGTAGTTTTATTACGATATGTGCCTTAATGTGTGAAAACTATTCTATACGCTATATTCTTTAACCACTGGTTAACTCCTGGATGGAACCGACGGAGAGGTATTGATAGTACTATCTGGTTGACACCCCCACCCTTGGTCAGCAATTCTTGGCCTTGGGTGAATATAATCCAGGTATGCTACATTCTTGTCATGAGGTTCAGTAGGCTATTATACTTTACATTAAGCTTTCATATATCGTATACACATATGTTTTAATCATGCTATACTTTAGCAGTGGGTTGTAAACACACAGGTTGCAAGTTTTGTATGGGCGGGATTTTCAACTTAGTGGATTTACAATGTATTTGCCGTGGAAACATTCTTTTAAGCACATATGTCTTACTCATGTTATACTTTAGCAGTGGGTTGTAAACATACAGGTTGCAGGTTTTGTATGGACAGGATTTGCAACTGAGTGGATTTACAATGTCTTTGTTGTGGAAAACATTCTCTAAAGGCTTTCACTGCTTTAAAACCAAACTCTATGAACTCACCAACCATTGTGTTGACACTTTTAGCATGTTTATCTCAGGTTAATAAGGCGATAGCGGGTGCACTGATCTTAGGCAATTCATGCTTTGAAGACTTATGCTTTTATCATTTACCATTTGACATGCTTTGAAACCTTATGTATTATTATACTTTGAGACCTCTTGTAATAACTTTGATTTAAACAATTGAATGGTAACTTTTCAAAATGTCTCATTTAGAGGTCGTTTTTATATCTTGTACTTTGTACTTTGAAATAGTACCCAGTGACATTATTGTTCCTTTGCAATATTTTTTTTGGGGGGTGTTATAGGTGTGACATGCTTATAAATAAAATGATATATATGTGAGAGATAGGTGTGTAGTGCAGAAGGGAAAATCGACAACAAAACATTATTTTGCATCCTAGTTTTAGCAATATGCTACAAAAACTAAGTCACGTTATAAATAAGTGTCATCTTGGATCACATAAATGAAAATTTCTCTTTTATAAATCCCTTTTTAGTGTTATGTGTGTAGAAACGTAAACGAATTTCTATAAGTAATCATAAAATAAGATTCGTACAAGGAAAATTCTTTAATATTACAATTTAGATTTTGCAAAAGTTAAAAAGAATAAATAATTACCCTTGCTATATAAGTCACTTTCATGATTAAAACATGAAAAATCTCTCCAAAAATTGATGATTTATAAAAGGTAATAAATTAAAACTAATACCAAATCATTTGAGTAAAAAAGAATAAACATGGGTTTGCTCTGATAATGATGCAAAATACATGAAAACTCAGACGCTATGTAGTAAAAGAAATGTTTTGGCATAAAAATAATCACCAATTTCCCATTTTTACTTTGTATTATACTGGTTTAAAGTGTTGACAAAATCGGTCTAATCGGATTAATCGAACAAAATTGCTTAAAAATAACAAAATCGCTTAAAATCGGTCAAAATCGCTTAAAACCGGTCAAAACCGATTAATCGATCAAAGATCGCTTAAAATGGTCAATGCACCAAGTAATATCTATGTTTGACTTTGAACTTTGAAGAATTATGTATTATGTTTATATTTGAACACTTGAAATATTTGAACTTTGATGCACTATGCTTATCTCATACATATAATATAATATAATATCTAATATTATAATGTTGTGCATAAAATTCCAATCCGATTAATCCGCCTAACCGATTAATCGCTAGGCCTACTTACCGCTTTCCACTACTAGTGCTTTTACAACCTTGCTTATGATATCACGGTGATATCACGGTGATATCACAAGTGATATAAACTATGATATCACACATGCTATTTACATACAATGTATCCATTAAATAGAAAATCCACCATGCAAGTCTAACAAAGTATCATAACATCTCTTGTTTTCGGTTGAACAACTTTTCTAATATTTCATAATATCATAAAACACAAAATCTTCCTAAATATTTTCAAAACACAACCATCATATTCTTAGTTGAGTATCACAAATAATAACACATACATGATGAATAATGTAATACTTTTCATCTTCCTTACAATGTTATATCACAAGAGATAAATAAGTGTCACTTACAAATATCAAAATGAAAAGCGAAAGCGGACAAAAGCGTAATTTCAACATAAGTAAAATTTAATTTATTTTATATTTATATATGTTATAATCCATGAACTTGGGTTTCATAATAAATCTTAGGTTTATCCTCACCATTGATCATCTACTAGATGGATGGGGATTTGTCATAGAAGACCAAAATAAGAGTATAAATCCATGTATAAATGGGGTTTTAGTATAAAAGTTAATTAATTTTCCTAAAATATCCTAATGATTGTTCCATTTAAAAACTAAAGTTCATGTCTCATTTTTTTTTGCGTATACACAACAACAACCACAACCACAACAACAACAACAACAACAACAACAACAATAATAATAAAAGTTGTTTTTTTTTTCAAAAAATAAGTTTGAAGTATATATGGTATTTGTTAAATTTACTTAAAAAAATATAGAAATTGAGAATTTTACACTAAACTAAATAAAATCAAACTTAAATTTAGCCTCATCTTAAAAGTTATCGACTTGATTGAAAATTATTCTAACTAGTCAGAATATAACACTATGTTACACTTAAGTTATATTTAATTTCTTATATGTGTAATGACATGTGATTCCGGTCACTCTAAAATCTTAGCTAAAACTATCTTATTAAAAATTTTACACATTCATATAACATGAAAAATACTACTTTTAATATTCAAATTTTGATTCACATCAAGGCATTTTTAGTTAAAATTTATAATTTAATTTTCTTTTATAACTGTCAAAAATATGTTACAACAAAAGAATTATAAATAAGTATATATTATACTTAAATTACTTAACAAGAAAGTATTAACTGAGTTTTTAATAACTTTTTGATATGGGTATTTTGATTTTATTATTATTATTATTATTATTATTATTATTATTATTATTATTATTATTATTATTATTATTATTATTATTATTATTATTATTATTATTATTATTATTATAAATAAACATCACTTTATTATAAACTCAAAGGATTTATAAAAATTAGTGGGAGTCAGCGATACTAATTGAGCCCCACTCCTCTAAATAAAGAAAGTTAATCCTACTAAAGATATTATTATTATTATTATTATTATTATTATTATTATTATTATTATTATTATTATTATTATTATTATTATTATTATTATTATTATTATTATTATTATTATTATTATTATTATTATTATTATATACATTATTATTATTATTATTATTATTATTATTATTATTATTATTATTATTATTATTATTATTATTATTATTATTATTATTATTATTATTATTATTATTATTATTCAATCAACACTTATTATTATTATTATTATTATTATTATTATTTATTTTATTTTTATTTTTATTTATTTTTATTATTATGCAACAACATCTTGTTTTCAAATAATTTCAGATATTAACAGATGTTATTACAGCTAAGAGATACTCAAGACATCTCATAATTACCTGTTATTTTATAAAAAATTACCTTTTTCTATTAAATTATTTTGAATACATTAAACACAAAACGACATTACACGTCATATCGATTAAATGATCACTTAAATGTTGATATCAAGAATATCTCATAGCAGTAAATAAAAAGTAGATATCAAACTAGCTATAAATATGAAAAGAACTCGAGACTACTTAGTTGTATTTACACTAAGCTTTTAGATACATATTAAGCATTTATAAGCTGAGAAACATCATTCAAATATGAGAGGATTTGCGAGGTAAGTTCTTTTTCTGCTCTATTTATATACTTTGATATTCATTTTTCTGAAACTATCTTGTACTATGTGTGTTAATAGATTAGGGTCATTCTTTGGTACTTTAAGTAATCAATGTAATTCCATTTTTGGTGATACCGCTTCATTTCTAGTTGCGGTTACCCATGTGTGTAACCTTAATAGCTGTTCTATTTTCTTTTTAGCTTTTGCATCCTCACATAAGATAGTTTGTTTTGCAAACACAAATTTAGGAATTGTTTTATTCTAATGTTACAAAATTCTGAGCGACTAAGAAATTTGCAACTAAAGAACTTGCTTGGTCTAAATCGCTGTCTAAACACATTTTATAATGAAAATTACAAATCAAAATAAATTTAACTCATTAATCATGAGTTAATACCTAGTTTTATGTCATATAGAAGGATTGAATAGGGAAGAGATAAAATAAAAACACAAATATCCCTTAGAAGTGGAAAAAGATTTGAAAAAAACAAAACTTTATAAAAAATCAAGATTTTTTTCTTCTTCTCAAAATAGAGGATGTTAGTGCATAAAAAAGTTGTGAATGAGGTTTTTTAATTGTGAGTTTTATACGTTTTATTAAGCACAAAAAACGAAAATTTAATAGACTAAAAAGATCTTAATGCATAAATTTTTAACTTGTTATATTTTGATGCACAATGCATTACTAAAAAGAAATTTAATGCAAAAACGAACTTTTTATGCATAAAATGTCGATTTACAAAATTTTAATGCACAAACATTTTTTTTCACAATAATTTTCAATCAAAACTATACACTTTTAGAAGAAAAAAAATATATATATATTCACAACTTTTCTATCCACTAATGTCCCCTATTTTGTGGAAGTTTTGGGAAATTTTTACTAACTTTTTATTTTTCTTTCTAATTCTTTCTATGCTTCTCACGAATATTATGTTTTTTTATACACTACCCAGTTTGAATATATCAAATTTTGAATACATCAAATTACCAAAATTTATATTTGATTTAAATAAGTTTTTGGTATAATTAATGTCTGATCATTAAATGCTTCTTTTATCTAAAAATAAAGTTTTTTTTATTATTTATTTATTTATTTTTTATTAACGACACATTTTTTGAGAGTTTTTAATCAACTCAGAATGTTTTAAAAAAGCTTGTAAAAAAGGCGTAGTTTCAAAAAGGTTTAAAAAAAACTTTTTTTGTGAAGAAGGATTAAATTTGAGCATTAAAAAAACTTTCCATAACAAATTAGAGGCGAAATTAGGAAAACAAAGGAATAAAATTTGTTTGCTTAGTTTTGATGATAAACAAAACTTTTAGTTCATAGAAAAGAAATGTAAATATTTTTTCGAAATTTTAAATGAAATCATTGATACACTTTGTCACTTTCTACGAAGTTAAACTTTTATTTTTTATTTTTTTCAATAATCATTTCCCTTTGTAAATAAACCTTTTTTTTTTTTAAATGTATATTCTTTATTTACTGTTTATTAATATATGTACCTAGTTATAAGATTAGAATTTTTTATATTATATTCTTTGTCGTTTAAATGAGCAAGTAAGGGCACGTTTTTATGCATAATGTTTAAGGATAAATTACTTAGAAACATATCTAATTTGTTACTTTTTTTAATTGTGTGTAGTTTATTTTTTATTTTTTTTCTATTATATATCTTAAATTTTTGAATTTCAACTTTTATGTGTATTTTTATTATTTTGTTCATGTAAAATGACCATTTTACCTTTCTTTGTCAATAAAGTGGTTACAAAATATAAGGGTAAAATGGTCATTTTACATGAGTAAATACACACAAATGTCGAAATTCAAAAGTTTAGGATACATAATAGCAAAAAAATAAGAAAGCTACACACAATTAAAAAAAAGCGTCAAGTTAGATACATTTTTAGGTAATTATCCCCGATATTTATTAGGACTCCTTTGTGAGTTGTGACCTTAACTTACATGTAGGAATTCACTAGAAATAGTTTCCAATGAAATTTTATGTAAACTAAAAAGAATATGTCATATTGGCAACCATTGGGCTTGTTGTGGTTAAAATTTTTGTTCTATGTAGTTTAAATTTGAGTTGCTCTTTGGAAAGAATTAACTTCATAATGAAGCTGTATTCTTATATATGCATGTTTCCCTACAAAAGTGATAATCTAACAATGGTGTATTAATTCTTCCTTAGATTTAGGCGCAAACAAGAATTAACTGAAACTGTAAAACTTGAGGACCATCGTCTAGGAGATGAAACAATCATCATGACAAATTCCTGCAAAAAGATGATTTACGACTTGAACTCAAAACCTGTTAGTGAAAGTAAGGATCTCAACCCTGGCAAGGGTCCGTTGGTGATTGATGCTACCATTAAGCAACAAAGAAAACGCTTGCGAAACAAGGTACTATTCATTAATATATAAACTTTTATGTTGATTGCCACATTTCTTTTTATCAAATTTCATTCTTCTAACAAATGAATAATAACCCTCTTATTCCTTTTGTAGATTGAAAAGGTCTTGTTGGTGGGATCAAGTAGCAGCAGCCATATCAATTTGGCCGCAACTCTGAAGAAGAGTTCATCTCGTCAAGATTTTACTCTGCATGAATTTCTGCCTATTAGCAACATAAAGAACGAGGCATGCAACCAAGGGAATGCATCATCATTCCACCAAAAAACAAACATGTATTCAACACATGGATCTAAGTTTGATTCTATGATACTCATGAGCTGTCTCAGATGCTTAATGCATGTTCTTGTTTCAGAAACAGACCCAAAATGTGCTATCTGTGGTAAGAGGGACCGTCTACTGGACATTTACCGTGAAAATCATATGAAGAAAGCGAAGATCATGTAGCTTGAATACATCTTTCATTTCTTTTATAGAATAGAACAAGATCAGTGTCTTTTGATCCACAACTGTACTTTTTCGCGCTAATTGCGTGAAATTATGCTTTTTTCTATTGTTATTTTAGATTGTTATCAGATTTTTCTAAGACTTTCTTGATTGGAATGAATGTATGCTTATCGGCATAAATATTGTTTCTATGGATTTATGATGCTTTGAATTTAATTAATGCTCTTGAAATGATTAAGTATACCGACCAATTTGGAAGAAAGATGGAAAACACCAATGGCGAAAAAAGAGAACAGAAGGTTGCTGCCATCTTATCCGATATAGTGAAGCAGTGCAGAAATTAAGACCAAATAGTGGTAGGCTATGTACAGCATTTGTTGGGCTACTTGTCTGAGTATCTGACTACATATTATTATTCTCTTAGCGGCCACACCTACTGACTAGATTGGGTAATGTGGAACTCAAATCTTGCCCGAAAGTCCAGTTTTGATTTTCTGAATGGTTAAAACATCTGTTTTAAAAGACTTAGCCAACACCCCATCATCAATACTGGTGTTAAAAACAGAATTAGAAACAAATACAGTTCCTGCATTAGCCACTACCAAACGCAGACAGGGCCAACGCGTTATCCTTTGGGTCACAGTTATACTGGAAGTGAACTAGTCCTTTTGGGAACACAAACATATCACCCGTTTGAAGGGTTTGGTTGAAAAGTTTATTAGTGGTGTCAATGAAGCCAACTTGTAAGGAACCGCCAACAAGGAGCAAGAGCTCAGATGCTCTTGGGTGCGTGTGGGGTGGGTTGACTGAACCTGGTGGGAAATCGAGGACTGTATAGGAAACACTTTGAACGTTTAAATCTGGGAATTCGGCCATGCTTGCTTTTAGTATGTTTAGAGTTTTGGCCTCTGGTGCACCAGCTAATACTCGCATACCTGTGTATGTGAAAAAGCTTCTGAGAGAATGTCGGGATCGCCAGCTGTTGCTGTATGGAGAGCTGCAAGTATGAGGGCTATAGAGACTAAATTGTGAACTACAATAACATTGTTGAGGTGATTTTGCAAATTTTACTGTTAGCAAAATGGGATAATTAGATACTTAGATGGGTCGATACGGGTTAAGACAAGAATAAAAATGTTGAATAGATTTGTTAACACTTTTTTTTGTTATTTTTTAGATTTTGCATCAAAATTATTACATAAGTTATGATTATTATCTTTATAATACACAAACTTGAATAAACAAGTTGAAGGACATATGTATTATTTAAGACATTTAAAGGTTTACAGACTCGTTATATAGACATTTTGACGCCTTTCACCAGCTTTACTCTTTTGACGTGTTTAAGATAAAATAGAAAAGTAGAAGGTCGTAATTGCCACATCTCTTGTGTTTATACTTAATAATTGAGCAATGATGCTCATTCCATCAGAAAATCCATCCGAATGTTCTCAGTTGGTTCAATAATCATAAATTGTAGATTCAAGAATTTAAATTGTCAAAACTTAAAAGCTGCTAACGGGGGTCTTTATCAACAGCAAGTGAAAAATACTACCAGATTACATTGTAACGAAAATGTTTAGCACGTCATCAATCCCAAATGCTCCCAACGTGGTGTCATGTTGGTAAGATTTGTACTAAAGCAACCAACCCACATCGACATGGGTCGAGCCAACATACATGTGGCTGAAGTTAAATCTTGCGTGTCTGCTCCTGCACGTCAACTGTCTGATAATTATAGTGTTACTTAACTATGACCAAAATTTGTATACATCAAATTGCAAAACCAAAGCACCTCTGTTTCCTTACAACTTTATAAAGGGCAAGGACTCACGACACCAAGATAAAACATCTGCCCATTTAAGGTGTGGGACAAACACCACCTACTAACGCTACAAAGTACAAGGCTAGTTATGCACACCATCAAAGACACAATAGTCAATAGGTAACGGATTTCATAACTACTAGAACACATCAAGTGAGAGGAAAAAAAAACCGTCTCCAGATAATCAGAAGCAAAAACGAAACTGAAAGGATGAAGCAACAAACCAGAGATGCTAAAACTGTTTATAAGAGAAAGGAAACAGCAATACAGTTGGAATATCCAGAAGTAAGTTCTATACAGAGACAAAGTCACATGAAAAGCTTTTTGGAATCATCACATTTATTTCTCTGAACTACATGAAAACAACATTATCAGCAGCAGCAAAACTTTGTAAGCCACACTACCAAATTAAGTACGTTTGAAATAAGAAAAATTAGTGCACAGTAATAGAAACTGCCCGTAGTATTCTTAAATGTCCACACATGCCAAATGCAAGCTCTGTCCAATAACTTGTTAAATGTTAATACTAGCCACTTCGTGCTATAGCTCTCTACTATTGAGGAACTTTCCTTGACAATTTATTTAGGGTCCAATTATCCAAATATGCCAATAAACTAATACTAGTCGCAATACTATTGCTACATGAAAAAGGCGTTATCGACACCAAACAATTGTTGAAAAAAAGATACCATGAGAGACCAAAAATAATGTAGCGTATTTGGACGGTGGTTGGGGATCCACATGCTAAATGACCCGTTAACAAACTTGCAGACTCGTTACAGGGAAAAAAGCCTGAGTGAGAACTAATCTAAATAGATTCGGCTATGGGGCGATTTAGCTATCATTTAAGATTTACAGAGTACCAAAATAGGATTTTAGATTTGCGTGCTTTCTAAATCGTTTTAATCAATGAAACAACTCGTGTTCAGATCTTTTTAGCCTAGAGTAAACGCACCCCATATCTTGAAGACTACTAGTCTCATGTGACATGAATAATATATCAATATTGGTAGCGAAATCACAAAGATTAGCATCAAAGTGACACGATTGACAGGGGTCTTATAGATGGTACTAGTAATTTACTGTATACAAAGACTAACCAAATTAAAAGAACTGTATGTCCACTTCACCTACTATTAGTTGCAGAATGTCAAACTCAAACACCAGAGTTCATCTCTAATAGATAGGTTTTTCTTTCACTACTTGTTCCAAGTTGGTAATATCCGAACCAAACTTCCAAACTAGATGCACTGTACTCAAATTTTCTATAGATCGACAACCAGAGATGATGAACGTGAAATGATTAAATATCTCATTGCCATTGTTATTGATTTTTGAAGTTTGTTAGAGTAGTTTGTTAGTCAAAAGTATTTGTAATTTGTTGGGCCAATTCCATTCATTATTATTCAGTATTTCAGCCACAGAACAATCACTCATCAGTCTAGATAAAGACACTGCTCAGAGGGCCAGTTTCATGCCACAAGTAAATAGACTTCCCATTACCAACAATGTGATACATGAAAGGCCTTACCTTGCTCGGCAATCAATGTGGGCTGCTATACTCCATTACCAAAACTCTCCACACGAACATAACCCATTCCTTACTACTTCCTCCCTTCCTGTTATCTTTGATGCCAACTTCATAAAAACATGGCAATCCCCACAGATTCTTCATGATTCTTATAGGAGCAGAAGAAGGTAAACACATTAACCCATAAACAAGCGAAAGCTCTGATACCATGTAAGATGTTTAACGTTTGAATGATTTTCAGTGATTGCCTTTGCCAAACTTTACACTATAAATATAGCATACAAACTGGGCCAAGCCCATTACATAATATTACAGCTAACAGTTTCTCACTATGGTGCCTCAAAAGTTCCTCTCTTTTGTTCTCTTCAACATTATGCAAATCATGTCGAGTCTCACATTTATAACCAAACTTTCTCATCTCTTCCATCATATCCTCCAATTTCAAGTATATTTCACCGATTTTAGGGTGGTTTCTTTCACCGACCATAAACGAGTGAACCTTATCTTTAATCTCAATCCAACTCTTCCCCCTTTCTTTCTTTACTTCTGTTTCTTTAAGAAGCTTTCTTGCTTGTATAACTTCATCCCACTGTCTATTTGCAGCGTAAATATTTGAAAGCAATACATGGTTTCCTGCATTTTCGGGTTCAATTTAAAGAAAATGTTTAGCAGCGATTTCAGCTACTCAACGTTTCCATAGACTCTACATGAGCTCAAAAGTGATCCCCAAATGGAGGCAGTTGCCTCAAATGGCATTTTGTCTATCAAGTTTTTAGCTTCATCAATCAAACCTGTACGACCAAGAATATCAACCATACAAGAAGGCGATAAGTTATGCTCTTTTACCATCATGTCAAAATACTTCTTCCCCTCTTTGACTAATCCCATATGTCCGCAGGCTGACAATACAGAAACGTTAGTAACCTCGCTTGGTTGTAATCCAATTTGCTCCATTTTCTCGAATAAAATCATTGCTTCCATAGATCGACCATGTCTAGAAAATCCGAAAATCATTGCATTTAGTAGAACAACATTCATCTCTTGTGCACACGAGAACACTAAATAAGCTTCCCTAATGCTTCCACATTTGGAATACATATCCACAATTGAAGAACACACAAAAAGTTTATATTAAAACCTGTCTTGAATAACACTGCATGTGCCGAAGAAACAATAAACTGATTAAAATCAACTCCATTAAGCTGCACTTTCTTAAACATCACCAACGCTTGTTCATAAAGCTCGTTTTTCACATACCCCGCCACCATTGAACTCCACATCACATTACTCCTTTCAGGCATATACTCAAAAACCCGAATAACATCTTCCACTAACCCACATTTCGCATACACATCAAGCAAAGCAGTACCCACAAACGTATTCGCAAGCATACATGCCTTAACTGCAAAAGCATGCAACTGTCTACATTCAAACTCTGCAGCACACGCGCATAAAACGCCCATGAATTCACTAAACTCTGTCGTCCCGTCCCTTTGCATCATAACAACAAGATCAAGAGCTTCCGTTTCATTTCCATGCATTTTGAGTACATGACCCAATCATTGTATTCCATGAAACTAAGGTTCATTGAGACATTTGTTTACGTGCGTGGTCGAGAAACCCGCATTTGGAGTACATGTTTATGAGCATATTTGATTTTAAAGTGTTGTGAGATAATCCATGATGAAGTATATTTCTATGACAAGCCGTCCCTTGTTTTAGAGACCTTTCTTTTGCGCATTTTGGTAATGTTTCATTGTTTTGTGTAAAATGGGTAAATGGGTTGGGTACAGCGGGATATGGTTACGGGTACGGATGACAATTTTCTTTTATTTGTATCCAAGGTTTGAATTGGTTTAGTAAATCTACGCATTACTTACTGGTAATGCTCAAGTATAATCGTTAACTATACGGCTAGAAATACGTAAGTCTATTGGGGGCACACATGTATACACCGAGAAAACGTTTATGAATGTAATTAATGCATGTAATGTATATAAATTATATTAAATATGATTCACGAAATAATTTAAAGGTCATTAGTTAACCATTAGACGTCTAATTAGCTAAACGGGCTAAACTAATTGTTGTGTAATGGACCTAATTAATTAGTAAAAGCCAAAAACAAATCCATGGACCACGAGTATTTTGCACGGTTATCAAAGGTCAGTAATCTATACTACATTATAATGTATTTAGAACTTTCTATAAAAGGAAGTCTTAAAAATATAAGCCTACACATGTTACTATAATTAGTAATTCATATAATTAAGAAAAGAAACATAATGTACAACACTTTAATGCATATAATTTTCAGACGTACAAGACAAGAAGAATAGCGTACACCACTTTAATGCACATATTAAAAAACAAAACACCACATTAATGCTATTTAATATAATCAATTAATTAACTGATCAATAAATACAATTAATACAGTTATTAAAACTCCCCTAACATAATAAATACAAATTATCAAGCATATTGTACAACCAAATTATACACAATTCCTACATAATATCACTAATACAAATAATATTATACAAACAATATTCAAGCCCGAACGGGCAACAGGCCAAATGGGCTTGAGCCGAACAGGTAGCAGTTAACAGCTCGAGCCCGACAGGCACGGGCTAAACGAAATTCTTGAAATCCGTAAATTTATTGTCAAAAGAACATAATAAACTAAAATACATGATTCACTTGAAAATTTTATTTGAGTCATCTTTGTCGCAATGCGCTGGTACTTGCATTAAATATCACTAATACAAATAATAAAGCACATTATACAAATATGAAAGCCCAAGCAGGCAACGGGCAAAATGGGCTTGAGCTCGAACGAGCATTGGCCAAAGCGGGCTCGAGCCCGACGAGCGAGCAGACCCAGCGGGCTCGAGCCCGAACAGACACGGGCTAAATGAAACTCTTGATATCGTAAATTTATTGTCAAAAAACATAATAAACTAAAATACATGATTCACGGAAAATTTTATTTCAAGGTACCCACCGCCGCAACGCGCGGGTACCCTGCTAGTTTATTTTACGCATTTGATAGATATTTAAAAAGTGACAATTCAAGTCTAAATCTCAGACAAAAAGCAATAATACAACTCTAAACTTAGAAAATTTAATATATCATGCATATCACACACTTACAAAAAGCAATAATACAACCCTCCATAGCTCTAAGAGTGGAGGGCTGTTAGTGGACTATCATTTAGCGTGTAGCATAGTTTGTGTTGGGCCAAGCCCGTCTAGCCTTTAGTATGTTGTATCCGTATTTTAATTGTAAACACGCTCTTTGTTCAGACATGGAATAAAACCCTACTTACCGTTTTCGTATTGCAAATTAATTACGATACAATTACGGTGCTTTGCGGATTTCATGACGTATAGTTTTTAAACACAAAATAACTAGAGTAATCATTTTGCATTCAATAGTTAGTCATAATTTAGTTAATTTGATTTTTCTTGTTCCTCTCTATTGTATTAAAAGCTCTCATCGTTTATCATTCATCCATCATCTTCAACTTATTTTGCACGGTTAAGGTTAGTATTTTATTTTACGCATCATATTTAAAAAGTGATAATTCAAGTCTAAATCTTAGACAAAAAGCACTAATACAACTCTAAACTTAGAAAATTTAATACATCATGTAGATCAAACACTTACAAAAGCAATAATACAACCCTCCATAGCTCTAAGAGTGGAGGGTCATTAGTGGACTATCATTTAGCGTGTAGCATAGTTTGTGTTGGGCCAACCCGTCTAGCCTTTAGTATGTTGTATCCGTATTTTAATTGTAAACACGCTCTTTGTTCGGACATGGAATAAAACCCTACTTACCGTTTCGTATTGCAAATTAATTACGATACAATTACGGTGCTATGGATTTCATGACGTATAGTTTTAAACACAAAATAACTAGAGTAATCATTTTGCATTCAATAGTTAGTCATAATTTAGTTAATTTGATTTTTCTTGTTCCTCTATTGTATTAAAAGCTCTCATCGTTTATCATTCATCCATCATCTTCAACTTATTTTGCACGGTTAAGGTTAGTATTTTAATTTACGCATCATATTTAAAAAGTGATAATTCAAGTCTAAATCTTAGACAAAAAGCACTAATACAACTCTAAACTTAGAAAATTTAATACATCATGTAGATCAAACACTTACAAAAAGCAATAATACAACCCTCCATAGCTCTAGCAGTGGAGGGCTGTTAGTGGACTATCATTGAGTGTGTAGCATAGTTTGCGTTGGGCCAAGCCCGTCTAGCCTTTAGTATGTTGTATCCGTATTTTAATTGTAAACACGCTCTTTGTTCAGACATGCAATAAAAACCTATTTACCGTTTTCGCATTGCAAATTAATTACGATACAATTACGGTGCTTTGCGGATTTCATGACGTACAGTTTTTAAACACAAAATAACTAGAGTAATCATTTTGCATTCAATAGTTAGTCATAATTTAGTTAATTTGATTTTTCTTGTTTATATCTATTGTATTAAAAGCTCTCATCGTTTATCATTCTTCCATCATCTTCGACTTATTTTGCACGGTTAAGGTTATTAATTTATTTTACGCATCCAGTATATATTTAAAAAGTGATAATTCAAGTCTAAATCTTAGACAGAAAGCACTAATACAACTCTAAACTTAGAAAATTTAATATATCATGCAGATTACACACGGACAAAAAGCAATAATAGAGCCCTATACAGCTCCAACAGTGGAGGAATGTTAGTGGACTATCATTGAGTATGTAGCATAGTTTGTGTTGGGCCAAGCCCGTCTAGCCTTTAGTATGTTGTATCCGTATTTTTATTGTAAACACGCTTTTTGTTCAGACATGCAATAAAATCCTACTTACCATTTTCGCATTGAAAATAATTAAGATACAATTGCGGTGCTTTGGGATTTCATGACGTATAGTTTTTAAACACAAAATAACTATAGTAATCAATTTGCATTCAATAGTTAGTCATAATTTAGTTAATTTGATTTTTCTTGTTCCTATCTATTATATTAAAAGCTCTCATTATTTATCATTCATCCATCATCTTCAACTTAGTTTGCACGGTTAAAACATCGAAGGTTAGTAATTTATTTTACGCATCCGATAGATATATAAAAAGTGACAATTCAAGTCTAAATCTTAGACAAAAAGCAATAATACAACTCTAAACTTAGAAAATTTAACATCTCATGCAGATCACACACTGACACCATTTTCTAGCTTGAGAAATGCATCCAATCTTTTCACGTACGAAGATGAAAATGGCTCAGCTCGTTCAATCTGCTTTCAAGGAAAGCCTAATATCATTGCGCCAAGTATGGTTTCCGACGAAGTGCACATCATATTGTGTCTTTGAGTGATGAGTGCATCTTCAACCACTGGATCTTTAAAAAAGACTTCTGGCTCTTTTTGAGCTATATCAGATAACAACTTACTAAACTTTTCAACATGTGTCATAACGAATTGACCATTATGTGATTTTCTACTTTTGGGAATGTTTTCAAAATTTGGCTTCAGCAGCCACGAAAAATCCAAGAAAATTGTGTTCATAAAATTTAATAGTAATAATGAATAATTAAGAAGGATCAATTTGAACCATAATTAAACATAACAATTTCGTCATGCATTGCTTATTTTTAGAAACAATGTTAACTACTATTCAACGAATGCCCACTTAATTTATCATCTATCTTAAGGACATGCAACTTTTAAAGGCGTTAGAGGCAAATCATGAACGTAAGATCGGATCGGGATCTTAAGATCATACTATAATGTCATTTTCTTAATAGTTTTTGTAATATTATACAAACTTACAAATTATTATATATCATAAACACAAAATTATATGAATGTTTCATAGAAATACTGTCATAAATTATGATTATGAAATGTTTAAGAAAATCAATATGTTGTTTTTTAAATTCTACAAAAAATAATCCGGAAATTTCCGGTTTTCTAGTTTGTTATCCGAGAAAAGTAAGATCGGATCGGATTAGATTTTAAAATCATTTGTTTAAGATCACGATCATATAAGATCTTAAGTTTGCAAATATCCTATGTAAGATCCAGATCTTTTTTCTTTTGTAGTATCGTAAAATCGTAAAATCTTCAAATTTGAAACATGACAAATGCTACCACCCTACAATTGTTGTTCCTAAACTTCCTTTTAAAATGTAAAAAATAAAACCCCTGTGCCTAAGTGATCGTCCGCCACTTGCTGCTCCGACACTTAATAAGCTAACCTCCTCTCCACTATTAGGTTTTCATCTATAACTTTTAATAATTCTCTGTGATCAAATTATTAGGGCTTGTTACTTTTTATTTATTCTTAGATTCATTCCTTTTGTTACTATTTAAATCTACATATATCATTTTATTCTGTGGACAATTATTTTGGGACGTGTTAATATATTACTTATCAAACACGACATTTATGTTATTTCACTCCAATTAACTACTCAAATTATTTAATAGTGAACTAAATGTCATTTCTTATTAGTTCACTAACTTAAGGAGGTGTTTGTTTAAATGGGTATGTTTGGCGAAATAAATTTTTGAAATTTGAAACTTATTATTGCAAAATTACTAAAAGAATATAATTAAAGGGTTTGTCTAACGTGTGTACGCTTAAAGGACATCGGATCCTGAGAAGGGACAGGGATCCACAAAATTGTACTTTTGTGGATTCGCGTGTCTTTTTCATGGGACCCGTGTCCTTTAATATGCTTAACTCATGCCTTAGGGCACAAGTTAAAAATCCATAATTAAATGAGTTTTATGGTATATGTTAGATATTTTGTGGGTAAATATGTAATTTATGGTTCATAAGCCTGCTAAAGTTTTTGGGAGAGGATCCTCGAGTAACTTGACTGAGTTAGAGGATCTCAACCATTGGATTCAATCAGGTTAAGATTAAAGTGACACTTTTAATCTTAACCTGATTGTAATCCAATAGTTGAGATCCTCTAACTCGAGTCGTTGTCTCACCAACTGAGAGGATCCTTTTCCAAAGTTTTACCCTTTTAGGGCTAAAGTTTTAAGCCCTTTTAGCGCATGA
This sequence comes from Chrysanthemum lavandulifolium, assembly GCA_022545495.1. Taxonomy (NCBI): domain Eukaryota; kingdom Viridiplantae; phylum Streptophyta; class Magnoliopsida; order Asterales; family Asteraceae; genus Chrysanthemum; species Chrysanthemum lavandulifolium. The sequence goes on along the minus strand of CM040246.1, from coordinate 202,255,171 downwards.
TTTCATGTTCTCGCACGACAAACAAGACTTATTTTATAAGTCGAACTTATTTTAAAGCCCCTGCCCCATAAGCCCTCCCAAACACACCCTATATGTAAGCTTATGAGCTTATTTGGTTTCGGCTTATATTTCATAAGCCTCAATTTTCCGGTTTATTTTGATGTTTATCGGCTAATGTAAGTTTATTATGAAATAAATAAACTTATATAAGCCCAAAGGTTACAAAATAAGCCAGAGAAAATCGGGCTTATGAAATATAAGCGAATCAAATAAGCTCATAAGCTCACTTATAAGCTTAAACAAACGCCCCTAATTGAAAAATAATTATAAAAATAGTTAAGTAGTTTAATTGAACAAAACGTAAAGTTTTAGTAACCCCTGCGTATATCGGCCCTTTTGGGACAAAGAGAGTATAATTGTTTTAAAAAGTTAAGAGCGTAATTCGATAACATATATAAATCAAACAAGTTGCTAACATTTATTAAAGAATCGTATTATGTCATTATGACTATTTATTTCAACGTAAAACAAAACCAGCCTTAAATTTATTCCTAAGGTTATATCCATGTAAGACTTGAGAAAAAATTGAGTGAACATGTTCGGGATGGCGGCAGTATGTAATTTTGTTGAAAAACATGTTCAAATAATTTTACCGACTTACCAGCCAATGCTTGTATTTTTTTTTTCTCTAAATGTTTAAAATGATTTTAATCAAATTCCTTGATTTGGGTTATTCGGGTTGGGTCAACCCGAATAAGAACTATATAGCATAAATATAAGCAAAAGGGCAAGTTTCATTAAAAACTAGGAAATAAATGATAATAAAATATTAAAATCGTTTGTTTGGGTCAACCTCAAACTCGACCGAATAAGGTTTCAACATGTGCCAACCCGACCGAATAATGTTCTTTGGATTCGGGCCAGGTTATTCGGTTCGGGTATCTTTGACAGCCCTATTTGTGGCATAGATGTCAAAACATGTTTTTAAGTTCCTGTCTAAACGTTAATGAGCCATATACTTTAATGTTTATTGACCGTTCTTGTGTTATATAGGTTAGACACATCCACACGCAGGCACGCTCACGTGCATATGAATTTATGTATATTTATACACATTATTACGATTTACACACGTTATCTAGCTAAGGACATACAAGTATTCGCCAAAAGAGCGGTTCAATTGTTTACATTTAATGTAAGCATCTTTAGTAGCGTACAACATAGATTCGCTAATAACAGACATACGACAAGTACCAAAGAGTAAATATCATATAAATAATAATGAATCGCCCATACGAAATTAAAAAGAGTTGCCTTACGTGTGACTCTGCAATGATTACAAGGCCCCCGTTTCACCATGCCCCGTTTCACCATGCTGACTCCTTGTGTAACTTTTGACACTATAACAATGAATTACACACAAAAAGCTTAGTTAATCTCACCAAAATAACTATTGAGGAAACATAACTAACCCAAAAAAAATGTTAAACTTAAAAGTTAGAACTATCTTAGGTTACATGTAAGCTTCTGATGTGCTTTCTTGATAATGGTTCTCTTTTGTCTTTGCAAGTGGTCAAGTTAGAAATATGAGCTACTTATATTTATATAGTTAGAAATATGAGTTAATTATATTTACATAATAAAATTTGATAGCTGTAATAAATGGATAAAATTACAAATATATATGAATGTGTTATGTTTACAATTATTCTACCACTGGGAATCATATTACAGTGATTATATTACAATGACTTTCTCCAGTATTACCCACATCTTGTTTAGCTAATGACGTTTTGATTCTAAAAAGGCTTTAGGCTATTAAAACGGACTTTTTTCGAAGTCCCGTTTTGGTACGTGAACTATAAAATGTTACAAACTTTCAAAAAGTGTTCCAATATGCACATTTTGGTGACTAGTCATACCACAAATCTGACACTTGTCGCTATATTTTACGTGACAACTCACAAAAATGTGCATATTGGAACACTTTTTGATATTTTTTTAACATTTTATGGGACATTTTGTAGTTCACGCACCAAAACGGCACTATGAAAAAAGTCCGTTGTAATATATGGCCTAACCCCATCCAAAGATTAGAAACTTAAAATTCATGATTTCAAATAACTAGAATAGATTATTTTCCAAAATGCGTAACAACACTAATTCACAAAGGTCGAGTTTTAGTCATTTGAAATCAATGGATATCCAATTATGTATAGTAAATTACGGCGTTTTTGCAGTAGCTTAGTTATAACTGCAACTCTGAATTCAGTGAAAAGATAAAACATAGCCACATAGGTTAAAATGATTACTATCTTAATGTGCCTTGGATATTGTCTGAATAAAGCCTTCATCTAGAGTTAAAATCATGAATGTTCCATTTGGAGCTTAAGAGAGTTATCCGTGATATAGAAAAATTACATATCTCTCGCTCAGTTAGAAAGGAATATTAAGTGATGGACAAGATTCCATGCCAATAAATGATATTTGAAAAGTATTAGGTAAAAAATGAAGTAAGGTTTTGACGGTTCGTTTCTGTTTTACGTCCCTTTACATTCGTTATACTTTTTTTGAGGTTATTTCTTTGTAACCCATCTCTGTACATCACCTTTTTTTTTTTTTTTTTAAATATGGGAGACGTGAGAGTTACATTTGATTTAGTTCCTCGTAAAATAGAAATAATTCATACAGTAAAGAACTAAAGACTTGCGTAAACCACGTACCTAGCTTCAACTTATTTGTAGTATGCAGACACATTTTTTTAACTGGTAGGTTAGAATGTGGATTTAAACTAGTGATCTCCAAGGATTACCGCGTAGGTGCATGCTGAATAATAATCAGGTTAACACGACTTGACACTATATTATACGCTGGTATAATTAGGAAACCTTAGTTCTTGTTTGGTCAGACTTCATGTCCTGTTACTGTTCGCTGAGTGGTAGCAGCTCCTTATGTTGTTCCTTTTTGATGTATGCACAATGATGTATGCACAATGATGATTTGACTGAGAAACCTTCTTTCTATATTCTGCAGGAAGGTTGGAGCCTTGCTGAGCTTTTTAATGTTCGCTGAGTGGTAGCAGCTCCTTATGTTGTTCCTTATAGGTAAAGTTGACGTTTAGTTATCAATGCAATTTCGTGTAACTTGTTTTACCATTTATTTTGCCACCTGGTGCAGTGCTCCTTCATCTTTTGAACGAAAATTTAGTGAAGAGCTTCCACTTTTGTACGACTTTCTTCAAGAAGCTTCAAGTGATAAAGTAAATCTCATTTCCTTCACTTTATGCACGTCTTTTTTACTCAAAGTAGTTTACTTGTCTCTTTATTTTGTTTGTTTTAAAGTGTGACATTCAACTCATTTGCAGTTTCGCTTTATATACAGTTTAATTGATCTTGCATTGGTATCTTTAGTATCAGTCAAAAGTTAATTTCCTTAAGTATTCAGTTTAACTTTTCTTTTTAAGAAAAATTGACTCTAAAAACATAACCTCTGACCTAAATTAATTTATTCAATGTTGATCCTTAATAAGATCATGCAAACATTTTAAACCACTTGTGTAGGATATTTTCATAGAACAGAATTATGATGTTTGAATTTGGCTTAACAGAGTTGTTGGAAAGATGTTATGCATTGGATGTGGTCTCTTTTTACCGGAGGACTGGAGAACATAGAGAGCTACCGAGTTACAGCTGAGTCCCTTGCCTTTCACGGTATGACCTAATCTCCATTGATTTCCTTCCTTTGCCGTCATTAAAAAAAAAAAAAAAAAAAAAAAAGTATCGCAAAGTCTAAACCAAGTTTTAGTTCCTTGTCATCTACCAAAATCTAAAACTGACTATGGCTTTATCTAAAGGTGGCAATTTCAGTTCATTTACTTATGATTGGGGTGTTTTCGGTTGTGTATTATCTCAAACAGGTTTAATAGAAAAAAAGGTATCTAAAAGGGAAACGGGGAAAATGGGGTCAAATGGGTTGAACTTCACCCAAAGTGGTAATTGATCTTTAAATGTTATTATCATTAACACATTAGATACATATATAATGAGTGGTCAAATTAGTGTTGTAAAGTAGGCCTTCATCTCCTTTGCTACTGTAAGATCGATACCGTGTGCCTATTTATATAAGGTCAACTTCATGTACATTCTATGTAGAAATTTTGAAATGTGAGATGGCTTAAAATAAATAGTCGACACTGCATGAATTGTAACTGTCACCTTAATGTATCATGGTAAAGGTACCTAGTATTTCACCATGGTCAGTTTTCCGGGGTTTGAAACTTGTATAATGCAACTACCACATTTCATATCTCCGTGCTCATTATTTGATGAAAGCTGGAATGCATATGGTAGCTTATTATTCTTTATTTATTTTTATCAATTGATTACAGGTATGGTTTCAGCAAAGAAATTGTAGAATGCCCTGGTATGGTAAACTCTCTTGGACCCTTGGTCAAAATCCTTGTTGCGAAATTACAATGTGTTATGACTCGCACATAACTTTGTTTAAATTATAATTAGGGGTGGAACGAGCCGAGCCGCTCGTGAAAAGCTCGGGATCGGATCGGTAAAAAGCTCGAACGAGCCGAGCTTAAACGAGCTCGAGCCGAGCTCGAGCCTAAGTTTGGGCTCATTTAATAATCGAGCTCGAGCCCGAGCTCTATACAAAAGGCTCGTTTAGGCTCGCGAGCCTAAACGAGCCCTAGAAATATATACGTATATATATTTTCTATACGTATAACCGTGTTAACGAGCTCGAGCCTTGTGTTAACGAGTCGAGCTTTGTGTTAACGAGCCGAGCTCGAGCTTGTGAAAATTTCACGAGCCGAGCTCGAGCTCAAATGTGAGGCTCGAACGAGCTCGAGCTCGAGCTCGAGCTTTTATATATAAACGAGCCGAGCTCGAGCTAAACGAGCTCGAGCTCGGCTCGGCTGCTTTCACCCCTAATTATAATCATACTGCTCACCTTCCCTGTAGGTAAGAAAAGAAGTTGCATTGAATTTTCTTTACTTCTTCACCCCTTACCTGCCTTCAGGGTATGGAACCGCGTCGTTCGATATGGCGAGCTTGAACTGCAAAAGTTAGACTTTACATATTAGACTATGAAACTATAATGTAAATGAAATTATAGACCTTTCTCATATTAAAAAATAAAATATGTTCTACTTTTCATTGCTTTTCAACAAACTGCTTCATTAGAAAACTAGTTTTAACTGACACTTTATATTAGAATGTTTTGACCAAAACCTGTATTTTGCCACCTTTATTAGTTAGTCTTTACTGGATCAGCCATTTCCCTATGCATACATTTTGGTCAAGAGGCTTATTATCATGCTTATTCTTTTGGTTGAGACCATATTACCAATTACTTTGAATCAGTTTTCCTAGATGGCCAATATTGTACACAACTTCTTTTTGAGCTAGAGGTGGCCAACTGGACTGGTCAGTCAGGTTGGTTAACGGGTCATATCTGGTCTGGGTCTATATATGTGCCCCTTTTTAGTACTGGTTAGACCCAGTGACCCACAAATATTTTTATCCGTGTTAAACTTTTATAGATATTTAGTGCCTCTATTTTGATTAAAAAACGAAATAGTTGCAATAATCTATATTTTGAATTAATAATTTAAGAGGTTATATACTTTTATGCTTAAAAATATAATTTAGGCGACGTTCTCGTGTATGACCCGTTCTTCACTAAGCTGATTTTTTATTTGACTAACCCAAATCTACCAGTTCAAAACTGAATGGGTCGAAATAGCCATCTCTCTTCAAAAGCCTTCTTTGAGCGGTCAACTGGCCACTAGTTTTACCACATGTAACATCTCACTGCTCTCACCTGTACGTCACTATAGGGGTGTTTCTTTAAGCTTATACAGCTTATGACCTTAATGATTTCTGCGTATGTTTTATAAGCCCAAATGTTCTAAACCATCAGGGGTCACAATTTTATGTGTTTTTATATTTGGTTTTCCTGTTTATGAGTATTCTTTTGGCAATGAAGAAAGAAAACATTTCTCGATGCTGATTATGTTATGCTTTTCTATTAATTTAGAAAAGCATCATTTGATGACCGAATTTGTGCGTGTCTGAACCTCTTTTTTTGCTTAGTTTAACTTCATTTTTTTTTGTTTAGAAAAGCATCATTTGATGACCGAATTTGTGCGTGTCTGAGCCTCTATTAATGGGATAATGGTTTGCGATGATGATTATATAATTCCTCGTTCTGAATGCCAAATTTTGGCATGATAGATTTTATACCAATTAAACCTGAGCAAAACTTATACCTAATGATAAAAAAAAAAAATGATATTAAAAAAGCCCAAATGTTCTGGCTTATGAACTTATTATGATTTAAAGATGAAATATAAGTTCATAAACTAAAACATTAGCTGAGAATAAGCACCAAAAGTCGGCTTTTGAAATATAAGCTGAAGTCATACAAGCTCATAAGCCCATATATAAGCTTAAGCAAACACCCCGTAGTATGACATTGTTCAGGCAAGTTAAGTTCATTTATAAATTGTATTGGACACCTAAAGTCGATGGTTTTAGTTACTGGTTCTAGAGTGCAACTATTATCATAGTTCTGACTGTTTCAACTTTTCTTCCCCTTCGCATAATCTGTTCAATTTTGGTTTTCATTAGAGGTGTCGAATTTGACCCAATTAATTATGAATGGGTCGATTTAGGTTATACTTTATTACAAACAGTTCAAATCAACAAACTTAACTAAAAGAGGGACCAGCCAAATCCACAATTTCCTGAGCTGTTTTATTCAAAGATTTTGATTATTAGCGTAATTAACGTTTTATTACTCATCTTATCTGCAGCATGGGCTTTGTGAGAAAATCACAGTTGCTTCTTCGTGTTCTTCAAGTTCTTCAAAGTGTTGTAGAGCTGAGCAGTTACCGTTTTATCCTTTTCTCATCAGGATATGGACCTCCGGATCCTGCAACAAGAATACTTGCTACGGAAACATCATCATGCTCGGAAAAAGGAGAACCTGTTAAGAATGGAAATTCTCTTTTTAGTTACCGGCTTTTGTGTTTCTCAGGGTAAACATTTTTGTGTCCATTATCTTCTGGAATCTTATTTTTAAGTATGCTATTAACTAAAGTGAGCAGACTGGAGTGTGCCCAAACTGTTGATAACTTCCCATGCAATTAAATATAAGATTTCACAGAGTGGTCCGGTTTTTTTTAGACTAACAGTTTGCACATCTATTTCTGAAAATCAGTATAAATAAACCAATTTAACATATTTGTCCTTAATCATGACCATGGCTGGACATGTTTATCATTTTATCTGTACCGAAGCATAAAATATCTGACCACAAGTTGTCTTATAAGGTTCTTAATATACTAATCATTTTACAATTGTTGTATAGAACCATATATTTTTTCAGATGCCTAATGCATTGTCATTTTGTAATTAGTTCTGTACCTTACAAGGCATATCCAAAAGGACTTTAGCTCGTAATATCTTAAAAGGCATATTCACATTAGTAAATTATATGTTATAATAGCGTTCTTTTTGGTCATTGTTTGTATTACTATCTTAGACATCCACACACTCAACTCTAAAATGCTCCGTAAACCCAAATTTGTTTTCTAATAACTAAAATGGGCTTCTGGGTTCCATTCCATTTTCGTGCATGAATCTTATATCGCTTTTGTTTTTTGGTGTTTGTGATTTAGGTGATTGCTGTGGATAGTTCAGGAGCAGCCAAGGTGTTACATAGATGATGGTAAGAGCTACGACTTCAAGCAGGGTGCTCATATTCACCGCCGTTTCACATTCTCTGATGGGAAGCTTACATCTGTAAACTTAGCCACTTCAGGCACCAAATTCTTGGAGGATTGCACCATTGAGAGGATCATATTGCTAGGACACTCGTCCAAACCAAAAAGTGCCCGTATTGAGCCGTCAAACAATGTTGCTGAAGTTGAACTTGGTCCTCTTCAGATACGCTCTGAGGTTCAGTCATCTATTTTAACCATCCGTAAGCCTGTTTTTGTTTCAGATGATTGGACTATAAAACTATTGTAGGTTTGCTGAAACAGAGTAATTGATGAGATATTGATGATTATTGTGAGAACCGGTGGCAACAAAGAAAGGGTTGGGTTCCAGTGGATGTAGTGGTGCGGATAGTCTCTAGATAACGCCCATCACCGTTATGAACTTCGTAGTAACAGATTTTAGAGCATTAGATTCACACTTTTTGAGCATTAGAGATAGTCTTAATGTTTAATTACATAAAAACATGGAAGATAAATGTTACGAAACATGCCTCTCATGCGAATGTGCTTTAGGATTATACATGGCAAAGCAGTAGGTCGATCATGTGTGATAGTGTGGCCGATTGGCTTTGGGTCGGATGCAGATGAGTATCCTGTTACTGAGTCGAAAATTTTGCTCTGTCAATTTTTTTTTTTCCTTGCATCAAAATTCTTAGCTCATTTTTCATATTACAGGGTTGTCTCAAACTTTTTCATGTGACCCGTTAAAAGATAATTATAACATGAATAAAAGCACTTTTTTTTTGTTCAATCAGTGAATGATCATATAACGTTACTAAAATCTAAGTAATGATAATAGTCATATTAAGGCTGTTGCGGCTTTACGGCTTACTCTGAATTGAGCAAGACTGCCAAGTCTAGGCTATGTAAGGAGAGACTCGTTTCCTATGAAAAAACACGTATATCTCGTCCAACTTCTTTTATATCGCGAGGCATCGTAGAGGGTTGTGAGGCATAGTCATCTTTTGTCCAGTAAGGTAATTTCATCAAAAGGTCTAAAATTTATATAAAGCTATTCTTTCATTTTAATTATAGTGATCATTTGTTTTATATACATATAGCATGAAGAGGTTCAAATTCTTAAACCTATTCATAATTTAATGCATGTGTTATTATGAATCAATTGAAGAGTTGTAAAATGTTTATGAATAGTAAACATAGGTTTATAACATCAAAAACTTTATAAATTAATGATTATGAACCTATAAAAAGCTTCACCATTATGAATGCTCTTATAATGCACGTTTTTTGGACCTCTTTTTAATTTCTTAAACTTATTATTAAATCATTATAATGGATGCTCATACCATTAGCAATGAAGCATAAAATGTACGTTATATTCACTTGTAAAGTTGTGAACGGTGGCTGGTAGATGTAAGAAACCGATATATATAACTCTTTGTAATCGGTAGTGAAGATAACAATGAGATATGGATATACGAATCCTTTGATGTTAATAGAATAGTCTTTTAAATGCCAATTTGGACCTTCTTGTGTTTGTTTTTGTTAGAGGATTATGCAATGTTTATAGGAGCTAATTTAAGAAAGATAAAGTGTTAATAATGCCAAAAAAAGTCATGAACGACAACTATATAGCCCAAACAACTATGATCATTTGTTTTCAAACATGATCTAAAAACGATGAAATTGTTTATAATTTGTTTTAACGATACTTAAAGTTGATGTTTAATTTTGCCAAGTCGAATAGATAGCAATTAATTCTGAGGACTTACTTTGCAATAATTTAATCTTAGGACTAATTGTTAAACATTTTATAAACTTGAAAAGGTTTATACATAGTTCAATGAGGTTTATAAAATTAATAGGACTATTTTATAAATTAATGATTTAATTAACGTTAGCCTTTGCAAAACTGTTCAATCATTAAATGCACACCATTTGAACGACAACTATATAGCCCAAACAACCATCAAACATTTGTTCTATCAAACATGATCTAAATGTCATTTTCAGCATTTTTTTAGCATTGTACGTTCTATAAAATAACTTTATACATGATTATGACCAGAATATATTTTATTTTTATTGTAATTTTTATTCTAATTTTGTTTTACATATTAACAATTTTAAGGAGAACTTACTCTTCAATGAATAGGAATTTTTCATGGAAAAATGCAGAAATAGTCCCTGCAGTTTACAGATAATTACGCAAGCAGTTCAAGAAAAATGTTTGTCAGTAAGGGTGGAAATGAGCCGAGCTATTCGTGAAAAGCTCGGGATAGGATTGGATCGATAAAAAGCTTGAAGGAGCCGAGCCTAAACAAGCTCGAGCTTGAGCTCGATCCTAAGTTGTAGCTCATTTATTAATCAAGCTCGAGCCCGAGCTTTACATACAAAGCTCGACCAGGCTCGTGGGCCTAAACGAGCCAACCTTTAATTTTACATTGCCAAATCGTATAAACGAATCGAGACCGAGCCTATATAACATACCATTAGCCAAACTCGAACTTAAAAAATAAGGCTTGAACCGAGCCGAACTCAAGCTTAAAAAATAAGGCTCGAACCAAGCCGAACTCGAGCTCTGACAGGCTCAGGCTCGACTCGGCTCATTTCCACCCCTATCCATTAGGTTTATTTGTGTGATTAAAAAGACAGACCTTACGTTAAATCAAGATATTGTTTGTGTAACAATTACGTAAATAGTACCGAAAAGTTACCTCACTTAACGAAAATCATTCCTAAACACCACAA